>JAXIVJ010000855.1:0-27500 GCA_036785665.1 Chirona hameri
AACATGGAACGCGCATTGACCGGAAGATTGGTCTAATGCCGCCCGCCATCTTGCCGGTACCAAAAAGGCGGCCGGGCGGCGTAAATACATCGGACAACTGATTTACCCCAGGCGCTCGCTGCGCTGCAGCACTACCGGGGGGGATGGGGGGCTTTGGGGTCTCGAAGACAACTAACATTCGTTTTCCGGGTGTGGTAGGGAACAATTGTTATAACATAATCGAACCTGATCTAACCTTTACAGTAATTACGGAGGTGGGGGGTGGAATCTGCCCCCTTCCGGATTTTCTCTATTACTCAAAAAAAAATAATAGATATCGACATGAAGCTTACAGTACCTTATGCTGCATCAACTACACGTCTTTTTATACAATTTAGACGAAATTCATTTAGTACTTTGGGAGATAATGACGCTTTAATGCCACAGCGCAGCGAGCGCCTGGCGTAAATAAGTTGTCCGATGTATATACGCGGCCGGGCGCGCGGCCGCCCGCCCGGCTACACCATTGCGTGATTTGACAAGGAAATCACGCGCGTGTTCTCCGTGTTTGCAGAACTTCCTTGACGTCCTGGATCTGCCAGTCAAGTAAATCACGCAAGGAAAATGGATACACCACTGCATTTTTTAAATCGATAAGCCACTGCATAAATATCTACCAGCTTCAACACATGTTTCAACACTCACAATTTGCTCAAACGCTTCTTCATTCATCTTCCGCCACGATACTCAGCACAAATTATTCGAGTTTAGGTCTAGTATAGACCACAATACGCGAAATCAAGCAAAATGATGAAAACCCTGCAACACGCAATCTCGGAAAACACGACGTTGACAACAAGTTCAGAATTTTCAACTTTTCATCGTTCCGTCCGTGACGTGTCTGCGGAATTTCCTTGACGTTTCATCCGGGATCTGCGTGATGTGCCAGTGTAGCTCACCCAATGCATTTACTATCAGCTGAACTTGCTCCGTCACGCTAATCACGACAACACTGATTTAATACGCACGTGATTTTCAGGAAATCACGCATAGTATCACGCCTGTAGCGGCCGCGCGCCAGGTCGCCTTTTTGGTACCAGCAAGATGGCGGCCGGCATTAGACAGCCCGGCCCATAGGGGTCCACGGCGAATGCTTCCCCGTGGTTGAAAGAGGCAATGTGTGAAATGTACACGCCATCGAAGTACCACACACAAAAATATTTTAGTTTAACATTTTTATTGAAAACAAGCCAGAAAATTAAATCAAGGAAGAGTTTGAAAATCAAATTATGCACACTTAATTTCAGAACATAAATGTCCCACCTGCTTCAACTCATAACAAATACACGCCGACCCCCAAGCGTGAGTGCGGTGTGTTACGTTTTAGGGCAGTTTGGGTAATTATTTACTTTTGTTTATTGGATGTTAAGGAGGAGACGTAATTTTAACTAAACTACGTACTTTACTACTACGTACTAAAAGTATTGATACATACTTTTTGTGCTCCAACACCATCATATGCTCTCAGTGGCGGTGGAAGGTATTTTCGGATGGGGGCAAAGAAACCCATGAGGTCCCCTCGGCCATGCCCTCAAAAAAAAGAAAAAAAGCGCAAAATGGTATCTTGTCGGATTTAGGTCACTGTATTTTGCAGGGCCTCTAAATGGTAGCAAAAAAACTTCAGACAGGCCCATGTTGAACAGAACCTACCTGTAGATTGACTGATGAGTTTGTAGTCTGATACAAAATAATTTGCAGAAAGTCTGAATGTCCCCTCAGGCCTTCTGAGGGCCCCATCAGGCCTACTGAGTGCCCCCTCAGCCAGTATACATAACATGGCAAGTTAAGACAAGATCTCGTTGGGGCAGCTTTTGACACCAACACATCAAAATTGGGGCAGCTTTTGAAAATTTGGTGGCAGCTTTGAAAATTTGGGGGCAGCTTTGGGAATTTTGGGGCAGCTTTTGACTTTTGGGGGCAGAAGTAACAATTTACCGATTCACACTAGTTAGAACGTGATCGTGATTACGACTGACTGCACCCCCGGTCAACAGCTTTTGGCTGAAAAGTGAATCCATACTAGATAAAATGTGAATACCCCCCCCCCCCCCCCAGTCAACAGTATTTGCTAACTGAGGACCAAAATTTCCTCCTCAGGGAGAAAAGGAAAAAAAAATCTGCTCCAAATGAGGCAGCTTGCTGTCCCATTTGGAGCAGGATTTGGACTGCCCAAAATATCTTGTTGATGTTCCTGACACGTTTTGCATACTGACCCCTAAGGCCTACTGAGGGCCTCCCTCAGGCCTACCAAGGGCCCCACTCAGGCCTACCAAGGGCCCCACTCAGGCCTACCAAGGGCCCCACTCAGGCCTACCAAGGGCCCCACTCAGGCCTATCAAGGGCCCCACTCAGGCCTACCAAGGGCCCCACTCAGGCCTACCAAGGGCCCCACTCAGGCCTACCAAGGGCCCCACTCAGGCCTACCAAGGGCCCCACTCAGGCCTACCAAGGGCCCCACTCAGGCCTACCAAGGGCCCCACTCAGGCCTACCAAGGGCCCCACTCAGGCCTACCAAGGGCCCCACTCAGGCCTACCAAGGGCCCCACTCAGGCCTACCAAGGGCCCCACTCAGGCCTACCAAGGGCCCCACTCAGGCCTACCAAGGGCCCCCCTCAGGCTGACTGAGGGCCTTCTGTTGGCCTTAGAGGGCCCCTCAGGCTAACTGGGGGTACCCCTGGCCCTCAGTCATTTTTGGTTGGCCCAAAAGAACAAATCAAACTCACTTCTTGGAGGACCCCTCTTACAAATTTATGGGGGGGGGGGCAAAAACATGTTTTCCCCCAACTTCTTGAGTGTGGGGGTGGGGGGATGGCAGCTGCTCCCCATGTCCCCTCTTCTGCTGCCCCATGTCCCCTCTTCTGCTGCCCCATGTCCCCTCTTCTGCTGCCCCATGTCCCCTCTTCTGCTGCCCCATGTCCCCTCTTCTGCTGCCCCATGCCCCCTCTTCTGCTACCCCTGTATGCTCTGTTATCATGTTGATGCATGAAGTACCTAGTATTTTTATGTAACTATTTCAAGTGACCTCTTGGAGGACCTCTTGGACCTCTTCAAGGAAGACGAGGTAGACCATACAATGACTGATGGAAATAGGTCAAGCCTGAATAACCCACATGTCAGATATCAATATGACAAATGGTTAGCCAAAAATGGTTTTATCCTTCAATTAAGGTTAGGTAGTAATGCTGTAATGCAGACATATTGTATATATATTTAGTCTGATCCCTTTGAATGGATGGATTTTTGAGGTCAGGCCCTGCACCAAGTATAGCTTGTTGTACAGACCCTGACCCCTACCATCTGATCACAATTCCTGGTAGCCAGCATAATTTAGAAGCAAAAGTTTTATGTGCCTGACATACCTGGACAGTCTTCCCCGCTCGGCGCTGACTGATGTCACCTGACCTTGAGTGTGATTGTTGCCACCGGCCACAGGCCATCCAGTCAGGAGTAAATAGCAAGCACAGAAGCAACTTGAACCCAGGCTGCCACTACTGGGTAACCGTGAAAGGTCAGAAGCCCAGCGCTCTCCCAATGAGCTACAGGGGCGGACATGTCCTAACACCAGACTTTGCATGCTATTGGCAATGGATTTTGAAATGTCCCACATTACAGTATTTTACCATAGGTAGGTACTCAAGCTCTTGTGCGAGAAATGTTTCAGTTTATGTCTAAAAAGATTCCCACAATGATTCTCATTTATTTCAGAAAAAGTTCATAATGACATAGGTAAAGGCTCAGTTGAAATTGTTGATTTAATGGAAAACCTAAGTTGTTAGTCCATAGGCGTACACAAGGGGAGGGGGGGGGGGAACAGGGGAATTGCCCCCTCCCCTAAAGAACGTGCCCCCTTCGGTCGAAAAAATTGATGATTTTTTGTAAACAAATTTTTAGAGAAAATGGTGAAAACATGCCCTTTTAAAAATATAGTGGGCCAAATCCGGTGAGTTTTTTTTTTGGTGGGGGTACTTTATGCCCCCCTGAGCAAAAATTGCCCCCTCCTGGAGTAAATCCTGGGTATGCTACTGTGTTAGTCATATCTTTGATTCCTGTTCTATTGAATATGATGAGTGATTGAACTCATAAATTCATGGAGGATTATCTCGAAACATCTTGGGAATGTTTAACACGCGCCCTGGAGGGCCTCTGATAATTACACGCCCTGTAGGGGAGGCGAATTTCGCCCCCCCCCCCCCCCCCCTGTGATCTCGAAAACCACGCACCGTAGCGACAAGCGGAAAACGGCGTTAGATAGCTCGAGACAAGCTCTATCGAAATTATATCGGTCTTTTTTAGGTCAGGTCAATATTGATGTCGCCAGAGGCCATCAAAGGTCAGATTTTCCAGTTTTAGGACTTCGCTCCAGAAATCCACAGATATCACATGAACTATGATAGCTAGGAACAAACGGAAACAAACAATGGAAAGCTTTTGAAAAATGCAATCGCCATGGTGTCCTCAGATTTGAGCTCAGGTCAATAGTTTACGCTCCAGAGGTCATCAAATGTCAACATTTTATTTTTTGGCAAAACTGTTTTTCGCAAATCACTTTTTTACAAATACAGATAAAGCATTACGTTTGACGCTATCGTGTTTGTCTCGTCAAGGCGCTTCGGATCATATTCATGTTTACTAGGTTAGGTCAACTGATAAATTTTACCTCAGGTCAAGTTCAAGTAGTGGCCCAAGTAGATGACCTACTTGGGCCACCACTTGCACATTGGGAGACATGTCTCGACGAGGCAAACACATTGGTACAGTTTTCACTTCTCTATCTTCATTATGTCGATAGTTATTGACAAAACAGTGTTGGCGGTCACGAAATTGACCTGACCTTAATTCACCGATATAAAAAATCCGAGATAAACCAATTGTAGGTATCTATCACCTTATAAAATCCTGCCAGATTGAAACCGATCGGCCCAAAACTGTGGCTGCGGTACTACCGCAAACATTTTGGAGGTGGGGTCATCATGTGACCTGGTCTGGAATCCTGACCTGATTTTGTTTTATAATAAATTTAGTCCGAATGTTTTTGAATGGATGGATTTCCGAGATCAGGCCCGCGCTAAGCATAGCTTGTTGTGCAGGCCCTGACCCCACCACCCGATGAGATGACCCGAGGTCAAGAATTTGACATAATGTGGGTAGTTCATTTCCGAACAGGTATGCAAAAGACGGCGGCGCTGCGCGCCGCCGTTTTTACGCTATCCTTGAAAAACCGGAGGGGTGGGTGGATTTCGCCCCGCCCTTCCAGGGCGCGTGTTAAGGGCTATTTTTTTAACCTTTTTTATTAGATAATGTAATAGGGAAGGGAACACCTGTTGGGCCGTTGGGGTCAGACGAAGTTAATAAATAATGGACTTTTGTCACTCACAAATCGAAGTCTAAATTTCTTACTTCGCTCTGGTTTTTCGAAACGAATCCTTTCTTTCTGTGCCCTGAGGGCATGGGCCAGTGATGACGTCACGATATAGCAGTCCGGTTGGAGGCGAATACAGCGGCACATGTTTTTCGTAAATAACTCGTAAACGAACAGGGGCAGGCCACTGCTATTTCGTGACATTTAGGCCAACACAATAGCAGATCGTTCGACACATTTTTTTTTATAGAAAATCGGTCGGTAAATTTTTGAGTTATATGGATTTGAAATATAAGATGGCGGCGAGAATCGCGGTCGTCGAAGCGATATCTCAGGCACCAGCAGTCGGATCGGGATTATTCAAACGCCATTCTGTATCTCTGGGTAACCTGATGTCAGACACATCTAATTGACCCCATTATGGTGACCTATGACGTCAGTCGTCACGGGTAAGTCAAGTTAGAATGTGACCTAACTTGACCTCTCCGTGACGTCATAGGTCACCATAATGGGGTCAATGAGATGTGTCGGACATCAGGTTACCCAGAGATACAGAACGGCGTTTGAATAATCCCGATTCGACCGCTGGTGCCTGAGATATCGCTTCGACGACCGCGATTCTCGCTGCCATCTTATATTTCAAATCCATATAACTCCAAATTTTACCAACCTATTTTTGTTGTTGTTGTGTCAAACGATCCGCTATTGTGTTGGCTTAACCCGCCATTGGCTGGGGGGGGGGGGGTTGTCCCCCCCCCCCCCCCCCTGACGAACTTTCACAATAGCTCAAAAACTAATAGTGCTATCGACGTAAAACTTCGGGTACCTTCTCCTACATCAATTATTCGTTTTCTGTGGAAAAATGAAGAAATTTTGTAATTTTTTAAAAGAAATATAGCTAATTTAGTGATGTCACTACACACACGAGTTTGACACAAAAATCAGCTAAACTTAAGCGGGCCGTGCAAATGTCATTTTTGAAGCAAAATGCAATCGAAAAACGTCAAAAGCTAGCAAATGGCAAGGGCTTAAAAATGGCTATCTCGAATATTGATTTTTGTTTTGTTTTTGACCCCCCCCCCCCCCCAATTTTTTTAATGCCTTCAAAATCAACATTTTCAAGATTTGCACACACACAAAAAAAAACAGAAGATATGTTAAAGAACCACATGTGGACAATACCCAAACCAAATTTAAAAGCAATATCTGTATTTTTGACTGACTTATCGCTCCCAAGTATGAGTATGAGTAACTCTGAACTCATGTCGTCATATTTTGAAATTGCGTTTTTGTTTTGCTTTTATTGACCAGATACAAACAAATAAACGCCAGCACTGTATTTCTGAGATAAAACTGGCGCCTTCTTTATTTATATTTATCATTTTCAAATTTTGACCTTATGTGACTTGTCCTTTACCTTATATGGTGTCAAGTTGTGAAAATGACTGCTACTATCGAATTCTACGTGTAAAATAACCCATACAACATGTGTCACATGGCTTTCGTAGACCTGTGACCTTTTGTGACCTGACCTTGACCTTGACCTTTGGTTACAATTTCACTTTTGCTTATGTGAGATATGTTTTATACCTTTGAGAGCACTTTGTGCGATAATAGTCGCAATATAAGGCTTTGGATGGAAAGTATGACCCCAAAACTCAAATATCTCAATGTTTACCTTTGACCTGACCGTGACCTGACATGTGACCTTTTTTGAAAATTTCGTGTATGCTTTGGATGCGTCTCATTGAGAGCTGTCGATTGCCTCTTTGCGCGTCTCGCTGCGATTATTGGTTCGGAAGATAACCAGGGGGGGGCGACCCCCCCAGCCAATGGCGTTCGGCTGAGACCCCAGCCAATGCCGGGTTAAATGTCACAAAGTAACAGTGGCCTGCCTCTTTTCGGTTACAAGTTATTTACGAAAAACATGTGTCGCTGTATTCGCCTCCAACCGGACTGCTCTATCGTGGCGTCACGAAATTATCGGCCAATCATCGATCAGTATTTTTCCCCGTTTTTTTTTTGTTCTCGCTCGTTAATTAATTTTGGAGTTAAACATTCTAGCATTGAGATAAGTTAAGCATTGCGCATCTTTTGAGCACTCTTAAAGGGATATTGCCACCTCCGGAGGATTTCTAAAAAGCAACTTAAATGAATGGTGGGGATTAACAATCATGTATGCTCAAGCTCAAACTTGCTCATGCAGCACCTAAAGCAGTGCATCGGCAAAGGATTTTGTATTTATTTCTGACTCCAAAACGTTGGTCCCAGCTGAGCTCAGTACTAGATTCATGATGGCCGCTCTCATCCAGTTTGGCTGTGGTATTGGCGCCCGCCCAAAGCCGAAGCGTACGAATTCGCTGAGACTTGACCTTGAGAAGTCTATCTGTGTTACAAGATATAGGTCACAACTCCTACGGTCCCAAAGTCGAGCCATAGCAATTCTTGCTGTTTTATTATGAAAGAGGCTAAGGTGGTTGAAAATATATTTAACTGCATACGCTTTTTAATTGTAAAGTGCACTGACGGAATGGTGATGTTGAGTTTGCAACATTCAAAAGAAAATAACAGTCCGCAAAGAAATGATTCTAAATAGTGATGTGGCCACTCCAATTTTACGAATGCTTGGCAAGCATGAGTGGTGCAAATGTATTTTTTATCTAATGGGGGGGGGGGGGGGAGTTCCGAGAACCAAATTTTGCAGGTGAAATCGGACACGCTTAATCTACCGATACACACCAAAAACTCCATATTGGCCTGCGAGGTGGCAATGTCCCTTTAAGGGTTACCTTGCAAAACAGATCCCTTCCCTATTGAAGGACAAAGTTAACATTGTCCATTTTTTTTTGTGAGTGGCATGAGAGCAGCTATATACTAGCTATGCATGTACCATGACCACTACTGATCTGACATTGAGTTATTAGTTTTCGTCTTTCTAATTACCATCAGGACTTGACTTCACATTTGCAATGCTGACTGTGAAGCCATCCACAAATGATAAACATCAATAGCCCTCTTCGAAAATGATAAACCTCAGGTTTTGTTTTCCTATAACATAAAGCTCAAGGCATGTCTGAGGAACAGTATGTTACCGTTACCGATATCTTTGGTGTCTCATTCATGGTGGAAAATATCAACAGTTACATTGAGCTTTATTCTAGCATGAAGACATGCAAATCTCTTATATTCTACAAAGCTTGAAAGCAAAATATAATGTCTTCACAACAACATAATCCACCTTGTAGTTGTTTTCTATAAATTTAGTCCGAATGTTTTGAATGGAGGGATTTCCGAGGTCAGGACCCACGCTAAGCATAGCTTGTTGCGCAGGTCCTGACCCCACCACCCACCCGATTGCGCAATTCCTGTTGGCCAGGAGAATTTAGAGGCGAAAGTTTGACGTGCCCGACATCCTGGACAGTGGACACGGTCCGCCCCGCTCTCTGACCTTGAGCGCGACCGCCGCAGTGGGCGAGAGCGGCCTTTTAGCGCCACACGGCGTTTCTGCTTCAATTTACGGCATCGGTTTGAACATGTAGCATATCAATCGATAGCTGATGAATCAGGTAGCTCAAAACATGCACTTTCTTTTATCTGGGTTTAACCCGGCATTGACCGGGGGGTGGGGGAGGAGGCAAATATTGCCCCCCCCCCCTCGTTATCTCCGGAACCAATGATCGCAGCGAGACGCGCAAGGCGGCATTCGAAAGCTCTCAGTAACTCGCATTTAAAGCATACTCGAAATTGTGGAATTGGGGTCACATTAGGTCAAAGTCGGGTCAAAGGTAAAAATCGAGGCATTTCAGTTTATGGGCCATACTTTCCATCCAAAGCCTTTGACTGCGACCATGATCACTCACAATGCTCCCAAAGGTATAATACACATCCCGCATGAGCGAATAGACAACGTGGGATTCTTGGCGAAGATCAATGTCAGGTCACAAAAGGCCACTATGCGCAGTAAATCTACGAAAGTCATGCGACACATGTTGTATGGGCATGTTGTACATGTTGTCGACACATGTTGTACATGTTGTACACGTATATTTCGATAGTGATAGTCATTTTACCATCTGACCTCATTTAAGTGAAGTTAGTGTCAAGCTCAGTTCAGATCAAGATCAGGTGACATAAGGTCAAAATTTGAAATTGATTAATATAAATACAAAAGGCATGTTTCTAGACCGTTTTTGTCTCAGAAATGCAGTGCTGGCATTTATTTGTCTGCATCAGGTCAATACAAACAAAAAACGCAGTAACAAATATGACGTCATGAGTTACTCTTACTTAGGGAGCCATAAGTCAGTCAAAAACAAAGATATTGCTTTGAAATTTGGTTTCGGTATTCGCCATGTGTGGTTCTCCAACATATATTCCGGTTTTTGGAAAATGTTTGAAAAGTTTGATTTTGAGGGCATCTTTTTAAACTTTTTTTCTTCTCATTTTTGGGGGGTTAAAAACTCAAAATTGGCGAAAATCCGAGATAGCCATTTTGTAGCCCTTGTCATTTACTATCTTCAGACTTTTATCTTTAGAAAATGGCCTTTGTACGGTCAGTTAACTAGGGACAGCAGGCCGTTATCGCGCTAGCAGGCCGTTATCGCCCACTGTGCACCGGCCGCAGGCCATCCCAGTCAGGGGCAAATAGCGAGCGCTGATGCGACTCGAACCCGGGCTGCCACACTGGGAGAGATCAAAAGTCCAGCTCTCTTCCGACTGAGCTACATGGGCGGACAATTGACAGGTAGTTCTGTTGATACTGGTAGATGTTTGAGCTTCTGATTCATTCACTTGAGCAAAGTCGGTTCAATCTGTCTCAGCACTTACTATTGGCCCGTACCTATAATGACATGCAGTCAATGGTAGCAACTAGCAGCACACTGACCAGATTTGTTTTGTTCTGAGCTGACAATGTCCAATCTGCCATGTAGCTTAGTTGGTAGAAAGGTGGATTGTACAATGTACATTTGCCCACATTGGCTAAATTGGTTTTGCACTTACTCTTTGCTTCTGACTAGAATGTTGTACAACTTGTTCTTTGCAGTCATTGGTTGTACTACCCAGTTAAATAGCTCAGGTATGTTTTGGAATCCAGGACATGTGTGCTTTATGTGCCAACCTTGTATCTCAGCTGAAGTAAACGGTGGCTGTGAATTCCGATCGTTTGTTTTCGGAGCCGATAGGTCGACTTGATGACAGGGTATGTTAGCCCATTGATGTAACCACAGATAGCATGTCTCCTGTTATCTGTGATCCAACATTCCATAATGAAGGCTGATATGCGCAACAACTCATCAAAACTCAAATTTCACCGATGTTCCGTTTGTTTCAGGTGTTTAAGAATCACAAGTTGAGTGATACCGATCGCAAATGGGTGTCGATTCGAAGAAGGTTCTGCTGGCTGTAGGTTTAGCAACCTTTACAGGGGTCGCTCTCTACTTGCTTTACAAAAAGGTAAGTTTCTGACCTTAGAAACTTCAGAATTACACATTCATTATCTCAGTCCTGTGTTGTCATTTCAAACACGTTTTATTGTTAGACATCTCTGGCTGCACCTCTTGACGTATCATCACGCCTCTGTTTCTCAGAATGAAGAAGATGATGAGCTGGAGAACTTCGCCGATACGGCCACCTCTCGCCACACCTTGATCGAGATGCGTATACCCAGGAACGTTGTGGGCTTCGTCATCGGCAGGGAGGGATCCAACATCAAGGAGATTCAGGAAATCACCAACACCAGGATCAATTTCAAGAATGCAGGTATGCTGGTGTTGATGTAGATGCCTGTGTGCACTATTGTAAGAACATCTAACATTGTATTATCGAGCGTTGTTGATTGAGTGCTGCAGTTACTGTGATATATTTTTAGCAGCCCATTTGCAAATTCGCCCGATTCCATTTTCCATGATGGTGGTTGTATTTGATACGGATGGACGAAAAGGATCTGTCTAACAAAACCCGAGTTATCAAGGGAAAGGTTCTCGAGTTGACTTAGGTTCGAACCCCAGCCTGTCTTGCGTATTTTCCTCCGGCAGAGATGCCCCGGAGCCGTTGAGTGTGGTAGTGTACGTTTGATGACGATAAAGTTACTTTGCTTGTCGAACCGTACCGAATAGACAACGTTAAATCAGGGTTGGCAATGTACTTTTTTTTTGCTGGTATGCTGAGTACATTTTCTTGGAAAAATTGAGTACATAATTACAGGTAGTAGTATATTCATGGTAATAACGTGAGGGTGGGAATTTTACTTTTGCTGGTAGCGAAGTACATTTTCTCAGAAAAAAATAGTACATAATTACAAATAGGATTATATTCATGGCAGTTACATATTAGGCTGTATGGTAATAAAGGGCCCAAGAGACAATGCTATGTGCCCTAACTAGTACACAGGCAGTAGCAGGGTACTAGGATTGCTTTGGAGCTGGAGTGCGGAGTGGAAAATTCTGGCTAAAATAAACATAAAGAGCGGAAAATTCAACCAAATAACATATGTACTCGGTTTGATTAATATCCAATTACCTGCTCACCAGAATTAGTTATTAGGTACCTATGCCAATTATTACCTGTCTTTCCCTACACAGGCTGTCCCCATTATTACATCCATTAATCAGTGAGGGTTCCAATTATCCAATACATTTTAAAATAAGGAGTTGAAAATCCCAGTAAAACTCGGGAAAGAGAGCGGAAAAACAGTATCCATAGGGAGTCGTTTCCCACCCAAATTTACCAATGCTAGGGCACTGGGCAATAGTAAACCAATCCAATCAGACTGCTTCCGTACGAGGACCGGCTGAGAGCCCTGCGCCTGCCGTCTCTGCAGTACAGAAGACGGCGCGGCGACCTCATTCTGATCCACCAGCTGATGAACGGCCGCATCGAACTCGATAAGCAGAAGTTCTTCCAGGACCCGCCGTCGGCAATCACACGAGGCCACTCCCTGAAGGTTGCCAAACCGCAAGCGCAGACCGGAGTGAGACGGAACTTCTGGTCTATCAGAGCAGTGAGCGACTGGAACGCACTTCCGGAACACGTCGTTTCATCAGCCACGACGAACCTCTTCAAGAACCGCCTGGACCACTACTGGGCGGACATCATGTACGATGCGCCAGGATAAGCGACACCACACTGAAGCCAAATATGGTCAAGGAAAGCATACCCTTTTGAATTATCCACTGAGGCATAAAAACAATCAAGAGATGTAAAGAGCGGGCAAGACAGGCATCTAGTCCTCCTTATAGTCCCGTACTATAAGTACAAGTACAAGTAAGTAAACTGAAGAAGTACTTTAGTACGTATGTGACCAGAAAACCTGTATTTTTAACCTTCGGTGACCAACAAGCCACTAACCTGTTACAAGACGACAAATTGAAATGCCTGGAACACGGTGTGGTACGAACAAAATACTCAAGGCCAAGGCTTGAGGCCCAAATAATCACGGTCATGAAATTGAAATACGTTAATGGCGCATCATAGTCGCAAAACACGAGAGAGCGCGCGGAGCCAAGACTTGCGGTGCAATAGTGTTGTCCTCACGAAATGTGCCCGGTGTGGACACGGACCAATCAGCGTTGAGCTCGAGTTGAGAGTTGCTGAGAAGCAACTGAGAAGAGCGCTGAGTATATCTTAGACGGTGTTATACGACCTCTTTCACGTAGCGGATGCTCTTGAATTTCAGTTTTTTTATAAGGCCGGACATTTTTCATTCATATTTAGTTAATTTAGACTCTAACGAGCCCGATTGATAGATATATCGGACATAAAGCTTCGCCGGTATGCACCTGGTGACCTGGTGTTTTAGACACTGAGTACAAGGATTCTCATTAGCTATTTACGCCTAAAAATGGTGGTCGTCTTAACAAAAAAAAATGGTGCCATTGGCATCAGGAAGGCAAGCACTTTCTTTTCATACCATTTAATTGATCATTTAACCTTTTAAAAGAATGATTATTTGCATAGTACTTGTTCTCAACGAATACCAAGTACCATGAGGTTTTCCAGCAAGGGAAAACGGTTTTTGGTACATAAGGTTTTCGTCGAGGGAAGTACTCAGCAGTGTAATCTTGTGCTCATCTCTTCTGAAGGAAGATAAGAGACATTTTCGGCGCAGGACGTCTCGTGGTACGCTATTTTGATTTGTGTAGTGCTGTGTCTACGGCGGTGTGTGATTATTGAGTCTGGTGGGTGCTTAGTTTCTTGTTTGTTTGTTTTTTGATATTTTTAACACCACTGACTGACGCTTTTCGAGATAAGCGACATGTACTCTGCCCTAAGGAAGAGCTGTGTTTTAACTTTGGCCCTACGCCTACTCGCATGGTTAAGTATTTGCTAATGAGTTGTCTGGATTAACCCATAATTTGTGATCAGTTTGTTCTCAGACAGAAAACTGCATCATACATCATGTTTATATTTAAAACATAAATATGTTCATTTGAAACATGCATTAGAATAACACAATGTAGGCGCTGGCATTTCATCTTGCTGACCAAAGGTTTCAGTTTAGAGACACTTGGTTCTTGGAGGTTGGAAATCGTTTTCTGCTTGATGTCGCTCAATTTTTTCTCATTGATGTCTGCTGTGTCTGGGAACACAAATATTCATATGAGTTTGGCATGTTTCCTAAGAATATGTATTGCCTATTCAAAGAGTACAAAAAAGTGAATTCTTTCCACAATTCCAGAGTACGTCACGATACGTCACAATTCCAGAGTACAAAATCTCCTGGTACCCCTGTACACCAGAAAACAGAAACTTTTCCAACCCTGCGTTAAATGTCCTACCGATTATGTCGTCCACTGACGTCCAGTGTCTGAGGATTGCAAAATTTGGGTGAAAAATGACACCCTGTGGGTAATATTTGTCCACTCTTTTTCCCCAGTTTTACTGTGAATTTTCCACTTCCGAAATAAAAATGTATTGGATAACTATAACCCTAACACTGATATTGCTAATGCTAATATTAATAATTGCTATTTTTAGTCTGCATTTCCACTGGGCAGCCTGGCTTCAAAGCACTGCTATGGTCCTGCTGACGTGTCAGTATACGTGCCGGTGTGCTGCAGGAGGACCGTCCGATGACCGCGTATGCGTGATACGCGGGAGTGCGGACAACGCACAGGAGGCGGAGCGGCTCATCCAGCGGGCCATAGCCGAACAGCCGAAAATACTCACCGTCAACATCAGCGTGCCTCAGGTCAGTCAGCTGACTGCTGTCACTGTCGGCAGACCAGGGTGGGAATTCTACTCACCGTCAACATCAGCGTGCCTCAGGTCAGTCAGCTGACTGCTGTCACTGTCGGCAGACCAGGGTGGGAATTCTACTCACCGTCAACATCAGCGTGCCTCAGGTCAGTCAGCTGACTGCTGTCACTGTCGGCAGACCAGGGTGGGAATTCTACTCACCGTCAACATCAGCGTGCCTCAGGTCAGTCAGCTGACTGCTGTCACTGTCGGCAGACCAGGGTGGGAATTCTACTCACCGTCAACATCAGCGTGCCTCAGGTCAGTCAGCTGACTGCTGTCACTGTCGGCAGACCAGGGTGGGAATTCTACTCACCGTCAACATCAGCGTGCCTCAGGTCAGTCAGCTGACTGCTGTCACTGTCGGCAGACCAGGGTGGGAATTCTACTCACCGTCAACATCAGCGTGCCTCAGGTCAGTCAGCTGACTGCTGTCACTGTCGGCAGACCAGGGTGGGAATTCTACTCACCGTCAACATCAGCGTGCCTCAGGTCAGTCAGCTGACTGCTGTCACTGTCGGCAGACCAGGGTGGGAATTCTACTCACCGTCAACATCAGCGTGCCTCAGGTCAGTCAGCTGACTGTTGTCACTGTCCGCAGTCCAGGGTGGGAATTCTACTCACCGTCAACATCAGCGTGCCTCAGGTCAGTCAGCTGACTGCTGTCACTGTCGGCAGACCAGGGTGGGAATTCTACTCACCGTCAACATCAGCGTGCCTCAGGTCAGTCAGCTGACTGCTGTCACTGTCGGCAGACCAGGGTGGGAATTCTACTCACCGTCAACATCAGCGTGCCTCAGGTCAGTCAGCTGACTGTTGTCACTGTCCGCAGTCCAGGGTGGGAATTCTACTCACCGTCAACATCAGCGTGCCTCAGGTCAGTCAGCTGACTGTTGTCACTGTCCGCAGTCCAGGGTGGGAATTCTACTCACCGTCAACATCAGCGTGCCTCAGGTCAGTCAGCTGACTGCTGTCACTGTCGGCAGACCAGGGTGGGAATTCTACTCACCGTCAACATCAGCGTGCCTCAGGTCAGTCAGCTGACTGCTGTCACTGTCGGCAGACCAGGGTGGGAATTCTACTCACCGTCAACATCAGCGTGCCTCAGGTCAGTCAGCTGACTGCTGTCACTGTCGGCAGACCAGGGTGGGAATTCTACTCACCGTCAACATCAGCGTGCCTCAGGTCAGTCAGCTGACTGTTGTCACTGTCCGCAGTCCAGGGTGGGAATTCTACTCACCGTCAACATCAGCGTGCCTCAGGTCAGTCAGCTGACTGCTGTCACTGTCCGCAGACCAGGGTGGGAATTATTTTCTCTTTTTTTGGTGGAGGAGTACATATCTTCGCAAACAAAGAGTACAACAATAACCTGATGGTAGGCCAAAAATAAGAAATACTGATATACTAATGAATAATGATGAATGATGATAAATTACAAAACTAAATTCCCCAGATCAAAATGTGCTGACAATTATTGGTAGGTACTAGTGGTGCCAGTTTCAGCAGATATTTGTCCAATGTCCGACCGATGTCCAAGACCATGGTCTGCTGTCCGTCCGAAACTGTCCGAAAATAATTGTTTGTCCGAAATTTGTCCGAATGCAGAAGAAGTGTTTGATATGGAAATGAATTACCTGTGGCACACTTCCTTTTTTAATAAAAAAAGTAACAATCGATTTTCGCGGCAAACTGTCCTTGGGCATTGGATGTCCGAAAATGTCCAAGGAAATATGCTTATTGTCCTTCCGAAAACCGAATCGGTCTTCGGACAAATTCGGAATTCCGAAAATTATTGTACCGATTAACACCACTAGTAGGTACCTATGCAGAAAATCATGCAGAAAAGTGATGTATACCTACCTAAGTACACCTTTTCTTTTTCAGGACAACTATTCAGAACAATGACAATGACATAAAACTGTTACATGTGGCCGGGCGGTCATAACCAGGAAATGCGTCCATGTAATTTGAGTCACTTTTTAGTGTTTTTTTCTTTCAGTCTGGCTATGGCCCAACCGAATAACATTTCAAATCACGAACTGACCTTCATATCATATAATTCAAATGATTTCAATCCTACACCAAAAAAAAACACCGTGAGATCAACCCACAATAACCTCAATAACTCCTATCATCTAGCGCCCCTTGCTCACGTGTGCGTGGCGCGTGCGTCACCAACAAACAATGACAAAGGATAATAACTCACGTGTGGGTGGCGCGTGCGTCACCAACAAACAATGACAAAGGATGTAGTTTCGCTACTCGCTACTATTATATGAGCGAATGATAAAACGTCACGGGTGCAAGGGAGCTAACTGCTATCCATACTGGTACAGCTCTCCATCAAGCTAGTCGATTGGTCAAAACCGAATAGGCTTCTGACATCACAAATGTGAAGCACCATGCTACGGAGATAACAGTATCTCAGAGCATTTCGCCGTCGGCAAAGTAATTGTTACTCTTTTACAGAGTACTTGTTCTCTTTCTGGGGCTTGAAGATAATTGGTGGAGTATTTGGTGTAGGTGACACTGTGTTGTGGCATAGGGACCTACTCTAATTACATTTGTACTCACTATAGTTGTACTCTCCGTCAGTCTCTCAGGTCGATATCTCCGGAACCGTTCCACGCAGCGCCATGAAATTTGGCACAGCTATTGATACATTTATTTTGTATCTTCTGACTAAATTTGATGTCAAGGTCATGTCAGGTGAGCAGACTTGTCAATGATTCAGATTTGTCATGAGTCGATTCACAGTGATTCACGGACCATAATGAATGATTCAATCATGATTCAATCACTCAACATTACCATAATGAATGATTAAATCATGATTCAATCACTCAACATTACCATAATGAATGATTCAATCATGATTCAATCACTCAACATTACCATAATGAATGATTCAATCTTGATTAAATCACTCAACATTAAAGGGAAGTGTCGACTCCTTTGTCTGACTCCTTTGATTTTGAATGTGCGACTCTAAGATTGTATGAGCGTGATAGGGAGGTCATGCTCTACCTATGTGCCATTTTTCATGCAAACCAGAATAGTCTGCTGTTTGACCTTAAACACATGACCTGCTCTAATTCCTTTGATTTTAAATGTGCGAATCTAAGATTTTACCAGAATGATCACTAGGTCGTGATCTATCTGTGTACCAATTTTGAAGCCAATCCAAATAGTCTGCGAATGTATTTCCGAATGTGAATGTGAATGTGAGCCAATTGGACACGCATGTTGTTTATTTTGATTATAAAATGATATTTATAATATTTATTATAATTGCAAATTCCAAGTTCCAAAAGCATTAATGATTTTACGTTTCACTTTTTTAAGCGAATAGAACATTTATTTTGATTTTGTATTAGGTATTATTTTGTATAAAGCATAAATGTGAAATAAAGCGGCGCCGATGCGACAGTGATCTTTGGGACATGCGGAGGTCATGCAAATGTTTGTTTATGATTTAGTTTTTGATATGGTATAGCCTAGAAATTAGGAAAAGGTGGGTACCTTTTGATAATTTTTCGTGTGAAAAAGGTGTGCGTGTACCTGTGTGGTTTATGAACCAAAGTATGAGTTAGTTACCTTTTCTAAGTATTTAGGTACCTACCCCTAACCCTACCAGTTCCAAGGTATTCACCTAGTTAGGGCTGATTGAACAGTGGCTTTGTGCCCACTGGAGTTGGACACAAAGCCTCGCTTTCTTTACGCATAGATGGATTACAGGCTACAGCTCAGGACACAGAGCTCATATAATTGGCCATCAAGTGCCTGGTTTGTCCACAGGGCACAGATGAATGCTGGGCCGCTGACATATTTTGTGGACAGTTTATGCTGTTCGACCAAAAAAGAATGATTCTTTGAGCAATGAATGATTCAATCAGCCTATTGTATCTGTATGAATGATTCAATCAGTGACTCACAACAGGTTTGCGCATGAGGTGAATCGATTCATGAGTCATTCATTTGAAATAAGAATGATTCAATCAAAAGTAGTCGATTCACATTGAATCATTGACAAGTCTGCAGGTGAGGTCACCAGGTTACGTTAAGTGACCCTACCTCCAACACAAATCAGAGCTCTACCACAGGCAGAGTTTTGGAACGATCGATTTGAAACGCATGGGGTATGATAAGGTCATCAGGAACTACAATTCGTCTATCTCTATTTTTATAAAGAAAACCAAGGACTAATGACCAAATCAGTCCGGGGCGGATCTGGCCGTGCTTTGTGGGGGAGGGGGGAGAGTAAATCCAGTGGCGTATTTCCAAAAAGTTGTTGAGCGGGAGAGGAGGGGGGGGGGGGGGTGTAGTGGGCCGTCAGCCGTCAGCCGTCAAGTTGGTGACCCGGGGGGGGGGGGGGGGGGTAGCAGACCGTCAGCTGTCAGCGATCTATTCCCCGGCTTCTCCGCTGTGGCTGTTGTGTTGCGATATTACGATAAGTTAATTGCCGAGACTCTTTACCGATTGCGACGCTTCCAGCGCAAATAACCCGCGTGAAAGGCACGGTGGATATTTGTTTGCTGACGGTGTTTGCCCTGTGAGTTGGGTTTGTTCAAGGTAACTTTATAACTTTGTTTGTAGTAACTTTGTTTGGTTTGTTAACAGTTCAAGTTGGGGCTTGGGTTTGTCTTTGTCTAAGCAAGTATAAACTAAGCTAAGTCTAATTTTAAACAATAAATATTTCTGAGTACAAAAAAAAAAATTAACAGTCACAATTTGGGAGTACAAAATGT
Organism: Chirona hameri; assembly: GCA_036785665.1. NCBI lineage: Eukaryota > Metazoa > Arthropoda > Thecostraca > Balanomorpha > Balanidae > Chirona > Chirona hameri. The sequence goes on from JAXIVJ010000855.1 coordinate 19,384, forward strand.
GTTGGTGGATATGGAACCAACAAACGTGAACTTTTCCAACACTGGTCCGCAGACCCTCACACCTGTGCGAGACGGGGGGGGGGGGGGGGGGTCCTGAATGTTACACAGCTGTGAGAGGGTGTCTCAAGACAGCTGATTGTCGGCAGATCGTCCCGCAGCTGGTGGATTTGATGGTGTCTTGACCTGTGTTGCTTGCGTGTTTATGTCGCGTCGAACGAAGTATGAATGTTTGGGACATTTTTAGATGAAGCAGTATTAAATGCATTTGGGATATGATCTATGCAGATCGAAGGAACACCACCTTGTTTGGCTTTGCATTTATGAGTACGGGGTCGGGCCTGTGGATGAGAATGGGCAATCGGGGGGATTGAAATATATTTGAAATATTTTAATTCCTCAAAATTAGTGTGAATAGCCTTTGCTGTTTTTGCGGGTCAAGTAACGTGATTTCTGGAATAATTTTTCCTTATTCATTCAGCTGCTGAGATTTATATCGGAAATGTATGATACAACTTTTGATATATCCCGTCAGTCTCCAGTCTCCACCACCTCCAACTGAATTAAAGTTCCCGTGACCTTCGCGCCACCTGCCGCCGTTCGTACGGCACAGCGCCGGTACCGAGTATTCACCGATAAATACCCTCACAGCAGTCGAGCTGGCATGTCAGTGCGGTCGTGATTTCATTTCATCACCACAGGGCGCAGGCGATGAGTAATTTTACGTTCAGTAGTGTCCAATATCAATAGACATTATTCGTGCTCTCTGAAACTGCCTGCTGTCCAAGGGTTGCCGTCATCGCCATTGGCACCGGCCGCGGCCACCTCGCACGGCCCGCTCTCCCCGCTCTCCCGCTATGCTCCCTCCCCACTGCTCTCTGACGGCACTGGCCGCCCGTGATGACGTCACGCGCACCGCTGACGCCGCGCGCCCAATGGCGGCACCGCGATCTGCCCCCGAGAGTCGCCAGAGTCCCGCTGTTTTGGCCCGTGTAGTAGCTGCACATAACGTGCCGGGGCCGCTCGCAGCGTCGGCCCGCGGCCGGTCGGCCGGGCCGCGTTATGTGCAGCTACTCACGGCTGTCTCCTACTGGCGCGTTTGACGAAAGCTTCGTCGGCATACGCTGTCTGCATGACGCGCCGGCCAATCGTACCGAGGGCTCAGATTGCCCTGACCAATAAGCTGGGAACGCGGCTCCGGCCGTGAGGCGTCGTCTACCAATAATGTGTCGGCCGCGTGTGGGCGCCTCTCTCTGTGGCTGTCGGTCACAGGCGGTGGGTGCCACTCGATATTGTGGAACGGTAACGGGCTGAGACGGTCAATTAGGTAGGCCCTAACTCCGAGCGTGTTTCCCGTTCGTTCACGAAATGCATTTCGTCGCTGTGATTGGTCCAATTTCATTTGTTCTCCAATGGCGAAGGCATGGATGAAACTTACTCAGATACGACTACATATCGGCTTTGTGCACAACTTCGCAATATGTAATGTGCTTACTGCACATGCAAAATGCAGTATTATTGCCAAGGTATTATTTACAAACTGATAAAAGGAAGCTACGCACCGATCGACAGTGACCACCAGTCCTTTGAGAAAACACTGGACGCCGACCGAAGAATCGCTCAACTAACATCGTGCCACTGTGTGCGGCTGGGCTCAATAATAATTTGCCAATCAGCCGAATCATCTGTCTTTGCGCAACCTCGGTTTTATTCAGGTTTCTATGCGTTGTTGCCTGTTATCAATCAGCATTGGAATTCGGAATCGCAGATGCAAACCGGAAATGGACTGGATTGGTTGGAGTGGTAATTTCTGCCCGGGTACACGGTGCACGTCTTATTAAACGTTGCAAAATCGGAAACGAGTTCCGTTGTTGCTTAATGTTGCGATGGAAGTTAAAGTTCAATTAGCATTTTACTTAGTTTGTGTAATTTGTGTGTACATTTTACGCATATATTGCAAGTGCAAGCTGGTTGCATTTACATATCTAAAGTTGAAGTTGAAAAACACGTTGAAATTATCAAGTGTTTGTTATTTTGAACGAATTTATGACGCTTATGTTTAGGTGTCATATTCTTTTTCTTTAAAGGGAAATAATGACCTTTTTCCACAAAATTGGAGTTAGCACTTGAAATCGCCAGACGAGACCAAAATATATTGTAAATTCATCACATTTTGCATGAAAACTTTCCTACCGAAAGATATTTCAAGTTAAAGTTGATAAGCGTTCCACACTTTTAACGACCGGTACTTGCAAGTACTTTTGGTCCTAATCAAACTGCGGGCTTTTCCCGTATTGTTTTTTTACGCAATGGAGTGGAAAATATATTGTGCGTTCTGCTTGTTGTGATTATATGCCCGGCGATCTTCTAAAACTAACAGCGATTGGAAAAAGTGGCAATAAAATCGGAAGCTCATCGATGCACATCAACTTCGATGAGCAGCGGCATAGTTAGTGGTTGCGACCCTCAATTTTTGAAAATAAATTCATTTGTTTTCAACATTAGGAGTATTATATAATTTGTCTGTGGCTGTATATAACACTATGCTTTATATTATCATGAAAAATAATAATTTGTCCCCACAAAACTAACAAACAATAACACAAAACTGGCAATTATTTCGGAAGCTCATCGATGCACATCGACGGCGACCTATTTAGCGTCGGCGATTTGTTTACAAAGTCATTGTCATGCTTCTCGGCGCACTTAACCATCTCGGCGCACTTGGCGAGTTGTTCCTGATTAGTATACCCGAGTCCCGTAGCAGGCTTTGTTAATGACGTCAGTGGTGCCATTCTTGTGTAGCATTGCAAAATATATCTAATTTTGAGTTGAAAGCTAATTAAAGACTTATTCAAATTATTGTTTTTAAGTTTGAATTTTCTTGTTAATCATTATTAAAGGTATTTTATCACTGTATTTCATAATAGTTGACACTTCAGAAACTTGTGACGTAATAATATTGTATCCAATATGCATTTCCCTCACCTTTTGCTATTGTGGCGCAGTGCCGAGTGCTTTGCGAATACTAGCTTGCCTGGGGTTCAATTTATTCCGCCCTTATTTTATTCGAGTTGGTATAGTTTGCATGTTGTTGTTATTCACGACTTATACTGATAGTCATGCATCACGGATGCTTCACGGATTGCTTCGCGGATCAGAGCGCTGCTCGAACGCACGCTAGTAGCGCTTTCGTTCTCCATGGCAACCAGGCGTGAGCCAATGAAAAGCCAGAACGTATTCCCTTTCTGGCTTTTGATTGGCTGACGCCTGGTTGCCATGGAGAACGAAAGCGCTACTAGCGTGTGTCCGAGCAGCGCTCAGTTTGATCGGAAATGTCACAGAGCCTCCAAATATGCCGCACTCGATGTAAACAATGGTAGGGAAGGACGAATTTGTCAATGACCTTCATGAAGTACACAAGGTACTTGTTTTGTATTTTTTCCAAACTTACAACTTCGAATTTGGGAATAATTTTATTTAATTCTTAAATTTAAATAAAATAATTTTAAAACCATAACGGTAGCCTAAGAAATTGTTGCTAACAAAATCAAAAGGTCATTATTTCCCTTTAAACATTTTTTCCTTAGCGGTAAAACCATTCGTACCAAATTGTCCTAGAATATTTATGATTATATGTACGTCTCTTGTTGCTGGTACCTATGCTGTTCATCGTGCGCCGTGTGTTTACCGCGTTTCCTGTGTAAATTCCGTCGTTCGTTGTCTCCCTCCGGCGATTGAGTCGTTGACCTGACGTGACCCTGTCATCAGCGGGCCTGCGGCCGAATTATCGGTCGGAACGGCGACTCGATCCGCGAACTGTGCGCCGTCTCCGGCGCCAAGATCATCGTCGACAGGGACTTCAAGACGCACACCGGTGGGTGCTGGGGTACACAGAGCTTTGGGTGTTGAGCCGAGCACCGACCGGCCACGGTGGTGTGAGGCAGTCATCGTGATCCGCCAGCAAGCTCCGACAGTTGTTACCGCCCATCAGTAATTTTTGGCGTGTTTAACTCTGAGTACATTATCACAAGTCTGCTTTGCTACTTATATTGTAATTGGCAAAGAACACAACCTTGTCTTTGTCTTAATGTGAACAATGCTAGTAATCGCATGACAAAATCGCATTAGAAACCGCATGCATTGTGAAACACTTGAAACACTCACGGCTAAATTTGCCGAATTAAGTCCTGAACTTCAGTAGCCCTCCACGCTAAATGGTTGTGAGACTCTCACGACACACACTACACGGGGTGACCTGGCAGCCATAGCCGTACACCGGCCGGTGACCCCATCCCTCACCACCCCGCGCCGCCCTGTCCTCTGCTCCTTCAGACGGGATGCGACTGGTCACCATCAAGGGCACCGAGGAACAGCTGGCGACGGCCAAACAGCTGCTCCAGGGCAAGGTGGAGGAGGAGGAGGCGATGCGGCGCAAGATCGACCTCTCCGCCTCAAACCGCGCGCCCCGACACAAACACAAGCCGGCCGACGACGGCAAGACGCAGGTGAGATGGGCCGACTGGCTGAGCTGGTGAGGTGGGCCGACGACGGCAAGACGCAGGTGAGATGGGCCGACTGGCTGAGCTGGTGAGGTGGGCCGACGACGGCAAGACGCAGGTGAGATGGGCCGACTGGCTGAGCTGGTGAGGTGGGCCGACGACGGCAAGACGCTGGTGAGATGGGCCGACTGGCTGAGCTGGTGAGATGGGCCGACTGGCTGAGCTGGTGAGATGGGCCGACTGGCTGAGCTGGTGAGATGGGCCGACTGGCTGAGCTGGTGAGATGGACCGACGACGGCAAGACGCAGGTGAGATGGGCCGACTGGCTGAGCTGGTGAGGTGGGCCGACGACGGCAAGACGCAGGTGAGATGGGCCGACTGGCTGAGCTGGTGAGATGGACCGACGACGGCAAGACGCAGGTGAGATGGGCCGACTGGCTGAGCTGGTGAGGTGGGCCGCCCGGCTATTGGCTACAGGCTGTTGGCTGCTGGCTGCAGGCTACAGGCTGTTGGTTACAGGCTGCTGGCTGCAGGCTGCCTGCCGCCTGGCTACTGGCCACATGCTGTTGGCTGTAGGCTGCAGGCTGTGGCTACCGGCTGCAGGCTGCTGGCTGCAGGCTGCAGGCTGCAGGCTGCAGGCTGCAGGCTGCAGGCTGTGTGCTGCCTGCCGCCCGGCTACTGGCTGCAAGCTGTGGCTACCGGCTGCAGGCTGTGGCTACCGGCTGCAGGCTGTAGGCTGTGGCTACCGGCTGCTGGCTGCAGGCTGACCGGTTGCTGGTTGCTGGCCGGTTGCAGACACACGTACCGGATTAGTGTGTTGTGTCTTTGTAAGCTTTTGTTGACATACTGTTTTTGCTAAGAACGTCTCTCGTTAGATGAGACACTGGCTGTCTTGCTGCTGAGTGGATTGGAGTCGGCCGAGGCGACCGCTCTGAAGAGGCAGGAGACGGGGCGTGTCGACCGCTCTGAAGAGGCAGGAGACGGGGCGCGTCGACCGCTCTGAAGAGGCAGGAGACGGGCGCGTCGACCGCTCTGAAGAGGCAGGAGACGGGGCGCGTCGACCGCTCTGAAGAGGCAGGAGACGGGGCGCGTCGAACGCTCTGAAGAGGCAGGAGACGGGGCGCGTCGACCGCTCTGAAGAGGCAGGAGACGGGGCGCGTCGACCGCTCTGAAGAGGCAGGAGACGGGGCGCGTCGACCGCTCTGAAGAGGCAGGAGACGGGGCGCGTCGACCGCTCTGAAGAGGCAGGAGACGGGGGGCGTCGACCGCTCTGAAGAGGCAGGAGACGGGGCGCGTCGACCGCTCTGAAGAGGCAGGAGACGGGGCGCGTCGACCGCTCTGAAGAGGCAGGAGACGGGGCGCGTCGACCGCTCTGAAGAGGCAGGAGACGGGGGGCGTCGACCGCTCTGAAGAGGCAGGAGACGGCGCGTGTCGACCGCTCTGAAGAGGCAGGAGACGGGGCGCGTCGACCGCTCTGAAGAGGCAGGAGACGGGGCGCGTCGACCGCTCTGAAGAGGCAGGAGACGGGGGGCGTCGACCGCTCTGAAGAGGCAGGAGACGGCGCGTGTCGACCGCTCTGAAGAGGCAGGAGACGGGGCGCGTCGACCGCTCTGAAGAGGCAGGAGACGGGGCGCGTCGACCGCTCTGAAGAGGCAGGAGACGGGCGCGTCGACCGCTCTGAAGAGGCAGGAGACTGGGGGCGTCGACCGCTCTGAAGAGGCAGGAGACGGGGGGCGTCGACCGCTCTGAAGAGGCAGGAGACGGGGGGCGTCGACCGCTCTGAAGAGGCAGGAGACGGGGCGTGTCGACCGCTCTGAAGAGGCAGGAGACGGCGCGCGGGGTGACGTGGCTGTCTGTCCTGTTTGCGGAGAGCTCGCCCCTCTGTTTGACGAGATGTTTCCTTTTGTGTGTGCACACCGCGTGGGAGTGCAGCGGCGGCGGCAGCGGGCCCCGGCGAGTCTGTCGGTTTTGTCCAGCGGTGCCGTGTCACGATGGGGCACTATGGGGCAGATGGGCCCCAGGGCACTATGGGGCAGATGGGCCCCAGGGCAGTATGGGGAAGATGGGACAGGGCAGGTACAGATGTAAGAACAAAGGCGACGGAAGCTTCCGGAAACTTACAGTCATTTTTCATTCATGCTGCGAAAGTCAACACATGGAAATAAGATCGAAAGCCTTCGGACCTTCGTTTCGATGGGCTTACACACCTGCGTGCTTTTTCCTTTCACATCTATGCAAAGTTCCGTCCACATCTGTTGTATAAACGTCTGCCCACCTCCTATTTCTGTGTGTGCAGGGCGCCGGGGAGCCGCTGGTACCGACGCGTGAGAGTTTGGTGGCCACTGGCGCCGACGGCTACCTGGAGGTCTACGTGTCTGGTGTGGACACCCCCGGACACTTCTGGGTCCAGGTGAGATGTGCGATACATTGCCATTCAGTGGCGGATCTACGGTTGGGCAAAATGGGCAATTGCCCCCCCCCCCAAAAAAAACTGCCTGAAATCGGCGAAAAATTGACACATTTCCTGATATAGAAGACAATCTAAGCAGCTTTTACTAAAGAAAGTTAGCTTTAAATCAGCTATCAATGCATAAGCAAGCGAAATCCGATGAGTTTTCAGAATTGTGTGAGATTTTTTTTTAAAATTAATTTCAAGTTGGGAGGGGGGGGGGGCTGAAGCCAAGTTGGGGCGGCTGAAGCTCCCTCAACTGAATAGGATCCTACACCCCTGTCAGCATATCATAACGTGATGCGCATTCCCTTATAAATTATGGAGCCAGAACAACTGTACACAAGTGTACATTTGGAGTTTGGACTCAAGAGGACATTGATGCTTTGGATGTATATCTATTGCTGTACCTACACCCTTGATCTCATAACCTTCGTAAATCGTGCTACTACAGTTATATCCTGTATCTTCACTACGGTCGAAAAGGAAGTATTTCGCTCTGCCGCAATGCGTGAGGAAAGCGAGATTCTTTTGAGTCACGAACATATCCGCGATGTGGATTTTACTAAGCCGCTAAAGGTAGTTGCCATACGGATGACTCTTTCCCGGAACGAATATAGGTTTTACTCAGCGCTGAAGACGGCATTGATCAGTTTGCATCCGTTTGGGAGCGCCAGAGCTGGAATCTCGGCGATCCGTGTTTAAGATTGCCGTTTCCACTCTGCTCAGGTGAAGAGCCCGCGTGCGATTGAACTGGACAAGCTGGTGGAACGGATGACTGAATTATACTCAGAAGAGAGCAACCGCGATATGTACAAACTGCAAAAGGTACGGTTACTGGTCAGGGCGCCGTCAGAAATGAGTATAAAGACCCGATATAGATATTACACTGGCAGGGCCGGGGATGTATTTGTGTGTACTCTCAGAGTTTGTATTTCTGCTCAATGGTAGGTACGCATGTTATTTGGTTAGAAGTTCGCTTCTGTCCGCTCGAACCATCACGCAGCTGTGGGATGAGCAAGAATGGATTCAATGTAACAAAATCGATGGGATCGAGGACTGGCGGTCGGGAGGGTGAGACGGGTAGGCTGGCGTACGATTGGCTAAGGTTTAGATACCGCATTGCATCGAGTTGTTAGATAACGCATTGCAGCTGGGAACATTTTGTC